>CM074440.1:3660377-3670377 GCA_037101425.1 Elopichthys bambusa | reverse complement strand
GCATTGTGTTTGTATTTGGTGGGTCTACGCTCGTTTTTGAGATTCGACACCTGTATTAGTGCCTGATAAGCTGTGTTTACAATGGGCTGTTTGCAACTGAACACTAGGGCATTGCTTACTACAGGGCTTCACAACAGTTTAAGTCAGCAAAACCCCTCTGGACTTGACACAGTGCTTGAGACTTATTTTCGAGTAATGCTTACATTTCAATAAATATAACAATATTCAGAGTAAAATGTTATATAGTGTATTATATTGTTATATGTAAAAAGTTGTTATAAAATAATATATATTATTTGAGTATACTACACTGATGACCTCATGCGTGTTTAATGGTTTTAATTTTGTGTAAAAATCTCTTTTGGCAACACACAAGTCAAGCACATTGCATTGTGGGATAAAGTACTCAATGCAGTTTACTCTGGTTGCATACTGCACTTTGGCTAATGTAGTAGGTCATCTCATCTGCATATTTTATGCATACAGTAAATCTGCCTACTGTGTACATTACACGTACTGATCAAAATGAAGTTTGATTTGAGTCCAATCTTCAGAGGTTTCCACAACACAACAGCTGCTTGTGTGTGAAGTAGACTTTGACTGGAAGCCATAAATAGTCATATTAGCTCACTGAGCCGTCGCTGTTGGACGGGCTACAGTTCTGTGCGCTTCGCTAACTGAGAGCATTTCTATGGCAACCCCGACTGACACCGACCTTTCATACATAATGATTCAGGCTGAAAAATTAGATCATACTTTCACAGCATGTGATCGGCAGAATATACCATTTCAATTTCATAATAATGGTCCTAAAAATCTCACCTATATCATATGATGTAGGGGTGAATCCTTTATGGGTGAATATTACTATTGAATAAGAGGTGAATATTGTCTAGAACTAGCCATAATTCATCCCAAAATCTAAATAATCATAAAATAAATTATTATATACAAAAACTTATTGGTCCCAAAAAAAATAAAAAAAAAATAAAAAAAGGGGCTCTGAGTTAAAGGTACACTATGTAACTTTTTTTGTTCAAAATGAACAATTTTTAAGTCTATATATCATCAATCCTTCTTCCGTACCCTGATTCACTATGGTAAGCCTATAAGTGTTCATATTTCAGATCTGTCGGGATGGTTTTTGTACATTCGTCACTCGCCTGTGCATCTCATCATGTCTGTAAATAGAGAAAAGTTGCTCCGGCTGCTTTGATGCGTGTATGGTGTGGGAGTGGCATAAGTTAGTTGTCACAACGAATGAGAAAGTTGACATGGAGCAGCTAAATCTCCAACCTGTGGGGAATCACCCGTTTCAAACAAATGCTGAACAGAGGAAAGTCTGCTGGCAAAAGAGAACGTGACAGAGCTCGTAATAATACAAGAATCAACATTGGCAATAATGGCGAGAACTGGATTTGAAAATTTGTAAAAGCGATGGGGAAAATGGCGTTTTTATTACTCAACAGGTGAGTAAGCTATTTTATTGAACAGATAAATGGCCATATGTAGCTCTCTAACAGAGTTCATTGTAAAGCATTATCAATTGACCCTTCGCCGGGAGTCTGACTGACAGGCGATCTAACCAATCATAACGCCGAAGCCGCCACTTTGTCCGACAAAGCAGTCAGGAGTTAGAAGATTAACCTCGGTGGAGTTGAACTTGAAAAATGGTGTGTACTGAAGTATTTCCGCGTTTGAAACAACATTCCTTCTGATGTTCATTCATGCTTATTTGATGCTATAACTGAACTAGTAGGAATTGATGATCGGTTTACGAGCCGCTTGAGCTGAGGCGCTACAGCAATCTGTCACGACACATTAAAGAGCTACAAAACGGACAAAGCAAAAGTAACTAAGGGGGGCAGGTCTTTGCGACAGGTCAAATGTTAAGGTTTATTTCATTATGGTTGTTGTAGCACTGTGCTGGAACTTATTTTTAAGGAAGTAGCGTGTTTACTAATGGGTTTAGCTACAGTAACGTCTTCAGCTAGTCAGCTTGAGATAGTAGTGAATGGTCATGCTGTGAATGTTTTGAGTCATGCAGAGCCGAGGCACAACCAAAACCGTGTTCTTCTGCAAAATGCATGCAGTTTTGTTTTTTAACCACTAGAGGTCCAAAACTTACATGGTGTACCTTTAATTTTTCAAAACTTGAATTATTTCCCACAGTATTCAGTGGCAACAGTCTCTAATCCATGAGAAAGCACATGCAGAAATGTGGCCGTGTTCACAGGCCGATCAGCTCTAATCTTCATCTCTGTTCCTCGTGGCACATGCTGTATTTGTGTGTCACCATAAATATCCTCAATATCATACACTTTCACCCTACTTTCTAACACAAACAATCTAGTCACACTCAGATATGCCTAGATTTGTTTTTTTTTTTTTTTGTTTTTTTTCCCTCAGGTTGACATTATTTTTTACATATTCTGTTTATGTTGTCTTTGCTATATAATGTTGAACTTTGAAATAAGGATGTTCTAGTGCATTTGGCCATATATCTCTTCGGTTAAAACAGACTTAAAGTTCAACATACATTGCAATGACAACATAAACACCAAATTGATTCCAGTAAATAAGCCAACAAAATAAAATGATTATTTTTTGGGGTATGCATAAAACATTTCTTTTAAAACATCACGCTTCTCTGATCACACAACGAGTAAATATTCAAGAATCGCATTATTAAAAAAATTAAATTGTTTAGCTCAGAGTCATTAATAATTAAAACAGAAATGAAAAACAGAACTCTTTATTGTGAGATGAACTGAAATGACCCAGTATCTTCCTTTAGCTTTACTTGTTCATTCACATTTTATGCTTTAAAAGAGGTTATTTTCTACAATGCCAGTTTCCCCCTCAGCGCTGGTTTTAATGGGTGGCACTTCAGAAGGTTTCAGGAAGATGATCATGTGATGGGCAGAGAGAAGCAGGGCTTTCAGCTGCATGGCCTGGGGATCGTGACAGACTCCATCTGCTTTCACTACTGCAGGATGGAGTCTGAGATGTGGGATGATGGGAATGTGAGGACAAACACACTGAGCTTAAAGCATGTCTTAAGGTTACTTTTAATAATTATACTTATGTTTGAAGTAGTGACTAATAACTATCAAACAATTGCAGGGATCTTAAACGTTTTAGGTCGAGAATTCAAATGTGAGATTTTGTGTTTACCTGATAATCATGCTTACATCAACCTGCAACAATACATGCGTTTTATCTATATCAGTTCATTTTAGGAAAAAAACACATAAAACCACATTTTTCTTGTCCCACAAGGATAGTAATAACAGACATTTTTGACCTTAATGGGACATTTTTGATCCCCAGCTTATAAATCATACTGATTTTTTTGTGAAAATGTAAAAAAATGCATAACGTTTTCTGTGATGTTAGGTTTAGGGGTGGTGGGATGGGGTCAATGAAGGTCCGAATGTGTCAGCATCATGACCTCATTAAAGGCAGGAGACGTTTCTGCTAACAACAGATGGACTTGGCATCGAGTTCTCTGCTTGAACCTGGCTCCCATCATGCATCACTGTGTGTGTGTGTGTGTGTGTGTGTGTGTGTGTGTGTGTGTGTGTGTGTGTGTGTGTGTGCGCGTGCTACAACGCCATTACAGTCACATTCTGTCTTGGGAGAGATTTGTGAATTAGTATTCTGCTGCCACACCTTGCACAATTCTGTTACTCAAGTGTATGTGTTTTTATGCAGCTGTACAAGTACATGGATGAAATATAATTAAACAACAAGCCACTTGAGGCCGTGAGCTACTTAAGGGGCGCAACATGAAGTGGGAGCATTTAACTGTTGCAAAATGACTGTAACGCACAGCCTCCAGTGGCTTACTGCTTTCATAAACCAAAAACAATATGTTAAAAAGACACCAATGAGTGCGTTTACATGCACAACCCATTATACTGATAATATACACAACCATTTAAATATTTGGGGTGAGATTTTTTTTAAAGAAATTAATACTTTTATTCGGCAAGGATGCATTAAATTGATCAAAAGTGACAGTGAAGACATTTATAATGTTACAAAAGATTTCTATTTCAAATAAATGCTGTTCTTTTGAACTTTATTTTCATCAAAGAACCCTGAAAATGTATCAGGGTTTCCATAAAATGATGAAGATGTGAAGCAGGAACAGTAGTGTGTGTGTGTGTGTGTGTGTGTGCAAACACTCACTAAGCAGCAGAGTCATTGAGCTGATATTCTCTGGATCGGGTGAAACAGCCCTGCACCCCGCTGTCGGCCCACAGTCTGCGGATCACATTGGCCAGGTCTTCAGTTAAGATTCCCTGCTCCTCCGCTGCTGCAGACAGAGCAAACAGCTGCCGTGCGTCGTCCTGCACAAACACACACATGAGACGTGCTGAGGGAGGAAGAGAACTTTACTATAGCCGGGTGCAAACTTTACAATGGAGCAATTACAGAATGCCTAGAGCAGGGTTTACTGTAAAATTACCAAACATATCACCATTGTATATTTGTAATGGCAATACTTTAGGTTAAAATAAGCACAAAATTGCTCATATTTACTCGTTCATTCTCGTATTGTGAATCATTCATCTGTGTACAAAATAACAACTCCTCCGCTTATGATGGACTTGACATTAAACCTGTACATCAGAAATGTGAAGTTGTGACAATGTGCGGGACTCTCTGAATAATTTACAGAATCCCAGCATGACCTACATACTCGTCCCAGACATTCTCGCAGGTGTGCAGGAGGTCTTACCACTCGGCCGCTCTCTCCGTAGTCTATCTTGAGGTTGCTCATGGCTTTAATAATGGCCATTATGGACTGGATGGTGTTGCTGTAGACCACGGCTCTGTACTGCTTACACTCGTCTTCTGAGTAGCCGTCTTCATGGATGATTCTAAACAGAGGGTGAAGTGTAAATATTAAATAATAAAATACCAAAAAAGGTTCAGCAGAGAATGGTATAACGCTATTTGATAAAATAAAATAATAAAATAAAATAAAATAAAATAAAATAAAATAAAATAAAATAAATGAATCATATAATGATATCTGGGAATGCTGGGGATACATTTTATAAAAACTGAACAAGCTTTAAAAAAAATTAAAATAGAATTCAATAAAAAAAATTATATCTATATGTATATCTATTATATTAAATCTGGGAATGCTAAGAAGAATGTAATAAATTTAATATGATCAAATATTATTGAATTTTGAATGCATTTAATTTTTATTTTTATTTTTTATTTTATTCTAAAGCTTTTAGGAATAATATATTTTTAATTGGTCTAATTGGTTAGTGTATCATAAACTACCCCAATCAGGCAAATATTAGAAGCATATAATATTAAACATTAAAAATAAATTGTTTAAAACGCATTTACCTGATCAATATTGAGTATCCAGATGGTATAAACAAACATAACTTGTGTAGCACTCTCAGAGTATGCATTTATTTGTCATTTTAACTGATGGAAAAGGGTGTACAAGTGGACTTCAAAGATTTCTTATCCTGTGGCTCCCTCTTTAGGACAGCATTAGTATTACAGCCAATGTGGAGCTTTGATTGTAATTTATAAGAAAACTGTAAATCTGAGGCCGTATTCACAAAACATCTTAAGGCTAAAAGTAGCTCCTAACTTGCCGATTTAGGAGAAACTCTTAAAAATAATGGACGTGTCATTATTTTTTTTAGAGCCTTGGGTGCTGAGCCTTTTCTTCATAAATACAATACATATTTTGATTAATAGATGTGAATCTATGATAAAACAACAAAAATAAATCTTTAATAAATTAATAAATAATAATGCCTGATTAACTGTGGCAGTTGTTTTCACTAGTTCACACTTACAAATGATCAAATAGAGTAAAAATATATATAATAAGCATATTTGGCGTGCTGTCCAAGGGGATCGAGGGCTCCGAGGTTGGAATTTTGCCCAAATCCAGAGTTTTCCTCATATCCCCAGCCAGCCGAGAGTGAGGAACGGGTTGGCGGAGGGATGCAGAAAACTGTCGAGGTAACTATGCGAGTCGGCTCTCGTCTGTGTATATATACCTCCACTCGAGCTGATTAGATAGACCGTTTGAATGTGCTTCTCCAAAACTTTGTTTATAAAACATAATTTGTCACTTGAATTCTGCAATCTCTCGAGACGCAGACATGTAACAGGCTGACAATTAGCTGAACATATACTAGTTTAATTAGTGACACTTAACCTACATTTAACTGAATCAAAAACCTTTAACTGAATATGGCAACATTTTTATTTTAAAACCTTTATTTGTATATGGCAACATGATATGGCCTCATTCTACAATATTTCTATGATTAAATTGCTGACAGAGACTCCTCCCCATCAGCGAATCACTGTGGGCATAGTCCATAGCAACGAGGTCGACCCCGCCCTTATTCATAAGCTTAAGACTTCTCTCTATTCCTTAGTAAAAGTTTGTCTTTGTGAATAGATTAAGTGAAAACTCTTAGCTAAGAACTTTTACTGCCATTTAGGAGAACTCCTAGTGGCAAGATAAAATGTTTTGTGAATATGGCCCCTGATCAGTTAGAAAAGATGTAGCACATATTAAGTCAGAACAGCCTGAAGGTCTTCTGCAAGGCGGCTATGTTGTTAGTGTCAAAATCACATGATCAGCGATTAGTCGACGTCAAGTTCAGTGTCATGGCAGAGCATTAAAGTTGACAAGTCAACTAGTCTGTGCAACCCCTTATTCAACTTTATCTAAATCATTAAATCACACGACTTGGGGAAAAAAAAAAACTAAAATTGTCATGAAGGAAAACAGAAATATATATATTATATATATAAATTGTAGCTTAGAAGAGAGGAAGCTCAGACTAATGGGTCTTAAAAAGGTTTGATCAAATAAAGCTGAATTTTCATACACTTTGTAAGTGAAGAGAAGAAATGTGGGATACATGACACCTTCAGGACTGTTACTCTGGGTAATAAACTAACAGAATTTGTAGTGTTTTAAACACCCTACCTGGTGCTGGTAACCGTTATTGTCATTGTAACACTGTTTCTGCTTAAACCTGCATTAATGACCTGAGTGTGAAACTATGTGCTGTCCTCATGAAAAATGAATTTCGATCCCAGCATCTCCAGTCAAAATGTAAATTAAAAAACTATTTAAGGCTTTCGCTATCTCTCTTTATGCATGCAATTTTTACTTACACTGAAACATATATACAGGTGCTAGTCATATAATTAGAATATCATCAAAAAGTTGATTTATTTCACTAATTCCATTCAAAAAGTGAAACTTGTATATTATATTCATTCATTACACACAGACTGATATATTTCAAATGTTTATTTCTTTTAATTTTGATGATTATAACTGACAACTAAGGAAAATCCCAAATTCAGTATCTCAGAAAATTAGAATGTTACTTAAGACCAATACAAAGAAAGGATTTTTAGAAATCTTGGCCAACTGAAAAGTATGAACATGAAAAGTATGAGCATGTACAGCACTCAATACTTAGTTGGGGCTCCTTTTGCCTGAATTACTGCAGCAATGTGGCGTGGCATGGAGTCGATCAGTCTGTGGCACTGCTCAGGTGTTATAAGAGCCCAGGTTGCTCTGATAGTGGCCTTCAGCTCTTCTGCATTGTTGGGTCTGGCATATCGCATCTTCCTCTTCACAATACCCCATAGGTCTTCTATGGGGTTAAGGTCAGGCGAGTTTGCTGGCCAATTAAGAACAGGGATACCATGGTCCTTAAACCAGGTACTGGTAGCTTTGGCACTGTGCGCAGGTGCCAAGTCCTGTTGGAAAATGAAATCTTGACTTTGGACCTCAGAAAACACAGTGGACCAACACCAGCAGATGACATGGCACCCCAAACCATCACTGACTGTGGAAACTTTACACTGGACCTCAAGCAACGTGGATTGTGTGCCTCTCCTCTCTTCCTCCAGACTCTGGGACCCTGATTTCCAAAGGAAATGCAAAATTTACTTTCATCAGAGAACATAACTTTGGACCACTCAGCAGCAGTCCAGTCCTTTTTTGTCTTTAGCCCAGGCGAGACGCTTCTGACACTGTCAGAGTGGCTTGACACAAGGAATGCAACAGCTGAAACCCATGTCTTGCATACGTCTGTGCGTAGTGGTTCTTGAAGCACTGACTCCAGCTGCAGTCCACTCTTTGTGAATCTCCCCCACATTTTTGAATGGGTTTTGTTTCACAATCCTCTTCAGGGTGCGGTTATCCCTATTGCTTGTACACTTTTTTCTACCACATCTTTTCCTTCCCTTCGCCTCTCTATTAATGTGCTTTGGACACAGAGCTCTGTGAACAGCCAGCCTCTTTTGCAATGACCTTTTGTGTCTTGCCCTCCTTGTGCAATGTGTCAATGGTCGTCTTTTGGGCAACTGTCAAGTCAGCAGTCTTCCCCATGATTGTGTAGACTACAGAACTAGACTGAGAGAGCATTTAAAGGCCTTTGCAGGTGTTTTGAGTTAATTAGCTGATTAGAGTGTGGCACCAGGTGTCTTCAATATTGAACCTTTTCACAATGTTCTAATTTTCTGAGATACTGAATTTGGGATTTTCCTTAGCTGTCAGTTATAATCATCAAAATTAAAAGGAATAAACATTTGAAATATATCAGTCTGTGTGTAATGAATGAATATAATATACAAGTTTCACTTTTTGAATGGAATTAGTGAAATAAATCAACTTTTTGATGATATTCTAATTATATGACCAGCACCTGCATAGCCCAACAAAAATCATTTATAGCTAAGAATAATAAGCACACCTTTCATCAGAGCTTGCAAAGATGTTCAATGAAGCTCCAACCCAAATCTCAATACATAAAACTTTAATTTATCTTACAAAACAGTGACCAGTGTTATTTCTATGTCAAATAAATGTTCTTTTGAAAAGTTTTGAACAGTAGTGTATATACAGTATGTGATTGAACAAAGCATGAAAACAGAGTTATAAATTAACCCAACCTTTTCAAAACCAGTTGAACTGTTAGTGGTTTTATTCTTCTTCTAAATAACCTATATAAATGCACAGTTGCTTGTTACTGTATGGATGCCGAGAGATCAGAGAAACCAGCCAATTGCTAAACTAATTAACATTCGAGATGAACCTGCATACTATATTCTCATACTAAATAGTATGCAAGATTAGGATTAGTGCCTTTCAAAGCGAAAACATGCCAAATATTGAAAATAGTATTCAGTATTTGTATTAAATATTTGTTTGTATTAAAAACTGAAAAGCATGAAGTGTGAATCCACACGTGCTTAATCTTGCAAGACGTTTTGCAAAATGAGAGTTACCATCGAGACATGACTGAGCAGAACAGAGTAGAGCTGCACATTCAGAAAGTAGTGCAACATTTTGGTATCGCGAGGAGATGGATGGTGTCTATTAATCATCAACAGGATGAGAACATTTCAAGTAAAGGAACCAGCACAACAGCACAGGGTCTGTAAGGTTTCATTTGTGGGGAAATGTGACTATCACGGAAATTAAACTCATAACAGCAGCAAAAGCCGGTTTCTGTTAACTCCAATTTTAGTGTTCCGCCTCGCACATTATATCATTTGTTCAAAGTACTGTTGCTGCAAATAAATATGTGACTGATGAAGTGTGGCTTTATTACTGAATATAAATAGTGTGCATGCACTTGCAGGCAAGGCAAGGCATTTTATTTCTAAAGCACATTTGTACAAAGTGCTGTACAATCTAACAACACAAAAAGACTGCAATACAATAACATACATAGACTAACAAGAAAACACATTGATTCACAACATTACATTGTTTGAAAAGCCAGAGAAAAAAAAAAAAGATATGCCTTCAGTGAGGATTTAAAACCATCAACATTGGAAGACAACTTAATGTGAACCGGCAAATCATTCCACAGACGTGGAGCGGCAACTGAAAAGGCACAGTCACATTTAACTTCAAACGAGACCATGGCACAGTCAACATCAACTTGTTTGTGGGCCT